>PKRV01001933.1:515116-554223 GCA_003709505.1 Hyphantria cunea | reverse complement strand
CGAGGTTACCGAACGATTTCGAGTAGCAGCGATGGTCCTGGCACGAAATTCGTTCTGTGCAACGCTGGCGAGTGATGAGCTATAGGAAACCGCGGTCTCCTGTGATGGCGTTATGCTCCAAAAGGAGTCGACAGAGCGTAATCGGGAAAGGGCTGATCCCGCTCGAAGGAAGCAGTAGATGTCGTTACCTCCACAAACACGATGATTAGGGAGCTAACGACATCTCATCTCAGCTGATCTTGGGGAAATGTGACCGCTGCAAACAACCGGACTCCAGAAGGTGTCATTGCGTTCCTCCAACCGACTGCTGAGGTAGGCCGGTAGACCGATCCTACAGGAATCCCACACACGCCCTTTACGTTGGTTACGTTTCGAAAAGCATTCCCCGCAAAAAAAATAATAATAATAGTTTATTTATTTCATCTTTCACAACAGTAAACATTTTTTTTTATATTTAAGCTGCCAAAATGACTCTGCCTTGCCTGATGGAAAGCATGAGCAGAATCCAAGAGTGGTGGTCACCATCCTCAATGCGAAAAAGAACAATGCAGCATGGTGACCCACACTATGGCGGCCTGGGGGGAAAGGGGATGGTGAGGGGGATAGGGGGCGTTGGATTGGGGTATGGGCCTCCGGTATCCTCACTCACTCGATGAAACACAGCGTAAGCGCTGTTTCACACCGGTTTTCTGTGAGGCCGTGGTATCACTCCGGTCGAGCCGGCCCATTCATGCCGAAGCGTGGCTCTCCCACGGTGACATAATATTATGCAACAACAATTGTGGAAACCCAGCAAATATTATGAGCGACTGGTGCCTTTTGTAGGTATATGTTAGAGCACAACATGTAAAACGGGTCACCAGGCCCCACCCGCAGAAACTTTGATTCCCTTAGGCCGTCGGTATACAACCTATGCAAATAGAGAAGAAACAAGGAATACAAAATTAAATCTATATAATTAAAGTTTTGAAGAAACCAGAGAACTTTAAGAGTGAAAGTGTGAATGATATGTGCTGTGGTTGTGTAAAGTAGTGAGTGTAAAGTGGAGAGCTTTTTAATGTAATGTAAATTGAGAAAAGTATGAGTTTGAGTTATGTAAGTGTTATAAGATGCGAGCCTTGAAAGTAAAAAAGCCTTGAAAGTGAAAGTAAAAAAGGCGCATAACAATATATGACTTGCTTCAAAAGCCATTTAGGTCAGCACAAACATTAACATGCTTTTATTGATCCTTCGTAAGTATTAGTCAATATTTAGGTTCTGATGTCATGAGCGGACAAACGCCATGAAGGCCATCGTACCGTACAATTTAGACGACTAATGACGTCACTATCAAAAGTAGAAGTATTAAAGTATTTCTACATTATCAGACAGGTTTCTGACATTCGGAACACAAATATCATTTATATCGTTCATTCGTATTTGAACTTGTTACAAGTGCTAACGAAATGTCAATTTTTTTCCGACATATTCTTAATTAAGAGTCTCGTACACAGACAGTCAGTGTAAATTATAATAAGTAATATCTCAAAATGACTTGGCACAAATCATTAAACGCTGTTCGTTATTTATCCTTGAACAGTTAATTCTATTTGGTGTTTGCACAGGTCAAGACTTTGCGATAAAAAATAATAGTGCGGCAAAAACAGAACTTCAACGCATTTAAACTAGTTAGGATTATTTCGTACGGCCTTGCGAGGCACAGGACTATAGACATTTATTCAAACTTTGTTACTACTTATAAAGCTAGTTTTCGATTTAAATTTAAAATTCGATTAAAAGATCTGACGAAACTACCTATTAACATCACACAGAACTCGAAACTCATTGTTAGTCAGTAGGTGATCTCTTTGTATTGTATTAATTTAAAGAATCTTCAATAAATACTTAATACAATACAACAAACAACAACAACCCATAATGTCCCACTGCTGGGCTCGGGTCTCCTCTCAGGAGAGGGTTAAGGCCATACGTCCCCACGCTGGCCAAGTGCGGGTTGGGGACTGGCAAGAATACGTTGTGGCTACGTAAATCTTGCCGTTGGATGTTTTTAAGCCGCCCGAAGGCCTCTAACTAAGCTTCACGACTGTTATCGTATGATAACAACCGGGACCGACTGCTTAACGTGACCTCCGAATCACGGAGACGCTCATGGTAACATGCCACCAGCGGTCACCCATCCAAGTACTGACCGCGCCATCGTTGCTTACCCTCGATGATTGTTTCTAATCACCGAGTGCAACTGGGCTATGAGCGCCTTAATACAAAAATTTAACATATTTCAGTTTCTAAAAGACTACAAACTATTAACAGAGAGTTTTAAAGCTTCTACGAAACACTTTATATTTGTTTTATATTTGTGAAATACTATATCGAACGCAGTTTATTAAGAAACACTTTTGGCGCCATTTTTTTTTTGTGTGGCGGGACGCCTAATTTGAAAAACACGCCTCTGCTCGTTGCTGGCAAATAGTACAAATGTAAAAACTATGCGTTTTAAAATTAGAAACATGTGTTTTTCAAGAATTGATTTATTTTTGCGTAAGAGTGACATTAAATTACATACACTGTTCTTCGGTAAGGTCTTCTGAATATTTAAGTGTTGTAACATTTTGTTGTTGTAATCGAAATATCATATCTCAGTAAAATAATAATAATAAAAGCAAGCTCGGTGACGCATAGTCCCTGCAGTTTCTGCGTGGAAGGTTATTTGATAAATAGATAAAGAAGAGATAAATATATTAGTCAATATGTTTCAGGCTACTGCGTGACTCGCACTATTTGACTCCAAACACAGTAAATGATGAACTATTAAATAAGTTGTAATGAGTGATGATGTCATCACGATGAATTGTATAATATTAAGTTGTATTCTTCATACGTAATTTTCTGACTTTTAAGTGATTCGAACTTCGAACAATTAGTACAAAAGAAAAAAAAGTTGGGGTCTGAACCCACAGGCCTCTCCTGATCTCTCATTGGTTGTGCCGGACAATCGTCCCATCGGTTGTGAGAGTGAGGGAACAGAGAGTGCACATGTGTTTATGCACACACTTGAGCACTTTAATATCTCCTGCGTAGAGAGCCAATCTCTGTTGAGATTGGCCGCCGTGGCAGTTATATGGCTAAGAAAACATCATATTTTTCCAAATATAATAAATAAATTTCCAAATCAGCTGATAAATGATGGAGTTGGGTAACAAACATAAAAAAATAAATAGAATCGCGATCTTCTTATTTTTTTTCTAAAGTCTGTTGAAAATAAATCATTTCTTTTAGTTTGTATGATTGGTATTACAACAAGGGCATGGGCCAGTGCCAAGTTGACTAAAAAAATATGCTAAACATAAGAGTTTTCGCCGAGCTCGGCAGCTATTTTTTTTCTTTTTATTTTGATGTCACTCTCACGACTAATAAGAATCTATTGACACCAATCACATAACAATACGACAAGCCGTGCCAAAGAAATGTGCAAACATACAGTCGAAAAACATAACCCTCCTTCTTTCGAAATCGGATAAAAATAGTGGAATAATACTCGTTTCTATCCTTGCCAGTTTCTTACTAAAAAGTATTAATGTAGGATGTACTTAATCTATCTGTACATATCCTCATTTATACGTAGGAGAACTCTTTGTAAACATTGTTATATATGCAAATATTTCAGATAAAACTCGGTAAACCAGGTTCTCTGCATGACTTCCATGTTTTATAGTTGAGTGATGCTTTAAAAAAATGTATTAAAAATATACACACGGAAATATGTGGCCGTTCATCGTGTTCACATATCCTTGTTAATTGATAGCTAGTTTTTTATTATGTCGACACGGTTCACATATGATCTGGTGTCTTTGAGCCTGTAAAACTACATGTAAATTCTTTTTCACGCGAAAATGGACTCTCTATACTAAGTAACAAATATTATTATCTTCAACATTAAAGTTCCTTAATTAAAAATCCCATCATCCACATTTTAATAAATAAAGTAAATAGTTATCCTACGAATTGGTACCGAATTTACTACGGAAGAGGCAATAAAATTGTCAAGCCTTCTTTATGATTAAGTAGGCCTTGTTCAGATGAGAATGTTCCTTCAATCGCTAAACTGTAAACTAAGAATATTCAATATTACATTCAAGAGTGCCTTATCAACTTTATTTAAGATAGGATCAACCATAAAGATAAGTAAGTCATTAGCTGATATGGCTCGGGACGATTGTCCCTTACATATTTCCGATGTTTAAATAAAATAATCTTATTTCTCTGTGTGGTGATGGATTAAGAATACCGAGTGCCACTACACCATCATTCCGTGGATGTAAGACCTGACTAAGAAAGCAAACGATGCACAGCAACATCACTACAAAGAAAAGACCCTGGGAGAGCCACGCTTCGGCGTGAATGGGCCGGCTCGACCATGTTTTACTGAGTGAGTCTTCACTCACTCAGTGAAACACGGTACAAAAGCTGTCGGGGTTGGGGTATGCGCCTCCAGTATCTTCATATCAAAGGTCCATACCCCAACCCCGCCCCCCATCCATCTCCCCACCCTCCAAAGATCGACAACACACTCGTGACGCCTCTGGTGTTGCGGGATGAGCGTTGGTACAAAACTATAAAAAAAAAACTTTAAAGAAACCCTATAGCAATCGGTCTTGCCAGCGTGATATGTAGTGAAACAGTTAAAACCTCATTGCTGTCATGAACAACTCATTGTTTTCTATTGACGTTCATAGAGGTAAGGCGTCATAGGATAAACCTATTAATTATTATTACGTACTGTAAAATCCTTTAACAGCTTATATGATACACAAGACTGGCGGAAGTGTGGTCTTAATGAAAGTTATGTTGTGTCAGAAGGTTACAAACATTTTCCAGAGATTAGCCGGAACAAAGAAACACAGATAAAAATTTAAAAAAATGATAATTTGGCATATTTGTCGTGTATTTTTTTTCAAACAGACACTCCAATTTTATTTATTTTTATAGATTAAATAGAAAAACTGAAGAAATAAGAAAAGTAGGTCAGAAAGTAACAGTTTAAGACATCACATGTAACTCTTACTGGCTAATCTCGGAAAACCCGAGCCTTTAATATATTACATAGTTAGGTATGAGAACTGTATATGATTATACTTAATAAATATTTTTCCTGTTCGTTTTGAAACTCGTGTATATGCAGTAAGCTATGACAAGTTTTTTGTAGACGGTAATTCTTTTTTTGTGAACTAGCACACGGCCTATTATGACTATAGCCAATGAAACACTCGTAATATTTGTTATGTTGATAGACTTCCGCATATCTTCATTAAAAAACTGATGTAAGATGCCGTCAAAAGCTATATTACAAAATTGCACAAGTCTGACATCTGCAGCTCGTATCGTATGGTCTCAAGAAGAATGAGTTTTAATTGGAAGCATTCTTTTTGCAGTGTTCACCGCCCTTCAAACTGAGTACATTGACAACGTGATATTGGCGTACAATCCAGACAACATAAACAGCAGACACACCAGGAACGACGACGACAACGCGAAGAATACATCACACAGTACCAAAGCCTCTCCTATTTCTCTCGGTAGTAATAGTATGTACTATCCCTGTAAATTGTTAATCGACTGGATAAAAGACGTGAAAACATTTTTCTTAAATATACTAATAATGGATTTTAGGAAGGGGATGTTTTAACAGTGATAATTTTGTTTCTAGTGCATATTTCGAGCACAGACGTAGAAGCAGATAACGAAGCTGATGCTCGCAAATGTGAAGCTATTCTCCCTGGTATTAAAGTGCTGTGGGCTGTGCTAGAAGATTATGTAAAGGAAGGTAAGAATATTAACTTTTCACACAATTTGCGTCTACTATGAGTACTATCTTGAAGATGTCTGTCTCAAAAATTGCTCCTTCAAAGGCGTTTGACTTTGTCAACAATTTGAAAGTATTAGATGAGCTTTATAAATACTATATCCATACCTATATAATAAACAGCGTATCTCTTGTAAAAGCACTCGTAATAGTTATTAAAATCTTATATATTGTATATAAAACAGATTTTACCTGCAAAAAAAATGGTTTGCCACAGGGTACAATGTTGGGACCTGAAACGTTTTACTAAGGTGTAAGTAAATGTTGGTAGGTCGCGTCCAGCAGCTGGGCGTGGCGGACGTGGGAGGAGGCTGCCTGCGCAAGCTACACGCGTGGGCTCGCGTCAGGCCGTCTATCGCGCAGATCAACCTCGCCTCGTGCTGCGTCGTGCCACCTTCGCTTCACACCTTCTGTCGCGCCAACGACGTGCAGCTGCTCACGCACGCCGACCCACCCGGTATGTCCACGACCTTTAATGGTTCGTTCCTGGTAAAAACATGTTTAGTATTAAAGTTTTTTAAAATCTGCTAGGTTACGTCTATATCGGTGATCGTGAGTTATGGCAAAACTCTTATTAAATGTTACGCCGTTGTACATATTTCATCAGCAAATAAATAAGTAATGAACAAAACAAATTATTACTTAGCAGAAAATTATTATATCACATTTGACCGGTTCGCTAGTGATCCAAACTGAACTTAAAATTTCTGCATTCAATATCAAAAACTGACTTCGAAACTCTGTGAAGTAAAAATGCCTTAAAGCATGAGTATGGAACTGGAACATTGTAATATTTTGTAGTTGTAGATATCAGGAGAAGTATTCGATGTATGTCACTTCTGTTAATGTTGCATTTTGAGTTAGATCACTGTATTTAGCTAGTTATTGCTAGTTCTGGAATCTTCCCCAATCGCAGCGATTAATGCGTCCACTATCGACAGCAGACCCACAGAGTGTGAGCTAGTCTAACAATAAACATTGAAAGAGTTTGACATTTCTATGTATGATTAATATATGAGTGAGAATGTATATTAATTTACAGATCTACTGTCACAAGCTGCGCTGAAAACTTTATCAGAAGCTGGAATCGGGTGCAACAACCTGGATTGGTGCGCCCGTTACCAAGTTCATATAAAGTGCAGGGGAGTCCTCGCACTCAAAGGGTACGTCTGCAAGGCCACGATCGCATCCAAACTCGATAAGAAATAAGCTATATACTAATGTGGATATGTGACACATAATTTAACTTAAGTAAATTATTATTTTCACAAAGAGTGTACTTATTCACGTTTACTTAAAGTTCAAATTTGAATGTAGTGTTTTAAATATATTTTGGAAGGGGTTGGAGGCTAGATTCTTGTGGGTACATGGAACAAGGGGTATACTTTAAAAAAATCAGATTTAACGTATAAGACCGAGTAACGGAAAGTAAGACTCATCTTATTACAGCATCATAACTATATTTGCACGTATGACTAGATATTGATCGTTTTGTTAATATCAACTTATTTCAAATCGAACGCGAATTTATTTGGACAATCCTGTTTTTGGGATCAATATCATTTGATATGTCCCGTCTTCAACCATTTTGATACTTTTAAATCACTCTGTAATAAAAAATAAAACTCATGCAGAATATTAGATTGCGGTTTTCGAAAATATACCCAGATATATTCTTATACATTCAAGGAGTTATATTTATTAGTATTTGATTCATGTGTGTACCCAGTGTAGATTCACGAATAACTTCAACTCTTTCCGATTTGATTGCACAATGATTCACGATACAATTTGGTGTGGATAATTCTATAAGGTGCTAAGTGTTATGTTAATCTATATAATTTATTTGTAAATTGCAATACTTAAAGTGAAGGATTTCCATTATATTGCTCGCATTGGAAATGATTTTACAAGCTGCAAACGATATTAAATCTTGTGCAATGTGTTTTAAGGTCTGTTTTAGCGATTGCAGTTTTTTAAAGGCCCTGACGTTAGCAGTTTAGTGAAATTCATCCTTTATTGGTTGGAAATTCAAAAAGATCAAATTTTTATAAATGAATAGTTTGAGAAACGTTCTAGAATAGTTTTAAGGTTAGATTCTTAAATAGCGTAATGTGATATTGTCTACTTAAATTTAAACCTTATGTTGATGTACTTATGCATTCTTTATAATTGTCAATTGATTTTATATAAAATATCCGCTCGGATTGTACAGAAATGAAAATTCTTACTTAAAAATACAGTTTTAAAACTCTATTGACATACATTCATAATAATTTAAGACTCCGTTTATTGTTATTGTTATTTACACCAAGACAATATAACATCTGTATTTATCAGTTACCTTTTATACAGGTGCTATGTATTAAAAAAACTGCCGAATATACAACACCAGTGTCCCAAAGTAGTATACATATAACATTCCTATTAATCATTTAGAAATACAGAGCAAGTGTCATTCAAAACGAACTCCTCACCTGTTAAGAAAGATTACCACTGAACAGCTCGCATAGGAACATATTTCAAAATCTCTAAACGATTTTAAATCATGTACAAAGCATTTAAGGTCTATATTACTAAGTTAAGCTACGATCACGTGTCTGGTGTACGCCGCGGTCGAGCTGCCCGAGTCGTGTGCGGATGGTAATATAGACTTTAAACATTACGTGTACGGTTTAATATCGTTTAAAAGATTCTAAAATTCGTTCTAATGTGAACCGTTTGGAGCAAAATCGTCCTTAACTGCGTGTGTTATCAACTGTACAGTTTTAATATAGCAATATTTGAAAAGGTAACGTAAGCAAATTCCGTTAAAAAGGTCCAGTTGCTTTTCAAAGTAAGAATGTTAATTCTAACATTCAGTGTTCTGGATATTTTTAGATACTTTTGAAACTTATAATAAGACATCCTGAGTAACTGTTACTCAAGGTTCACATTGAAAAGTAACTGAAACGTTCGTTCTGAAGTGACAAATAAATATTATACAGTCACCTGTGATTTGAATCATAATGATTCTATTTAAGTTTTCTAGTTTCTGCATTTAGGTAATATAATATACCCATGCACGTATCGGTATACTATAAAGTAGTGTGTAGTTTTCTAAAACTGGAAAAGGTTTACATATTTATTATTTTACAAAATGATACAAACACTTTTTTTTTTAATAAGCGCACCCCTTACCGTACCTATGTACTGTTACGTACTTAAGTTTTTGTTGGAATAAATTTAATATTTACTTATTTAATTCCGTTGTACCTTTGATGATATTGAAAACTTTATTGTAATTTATTTGATTTGCTTTAGATTACGAGTAAAAGTGGCTATGTTTAATTTGAATCATTAAGTTTTAAAATATCGAAATAATGGAATCCACTCGAGTAAAAAGCTTGAATTAATCGAGTAAACTCGAGCTAATCGAGTTAATCGAGTTCAGCTCGAGTAAATCAACGCTCACATTCTAAAACAAATCGAAAACTTAATGGACTACCGACCATTATTGAACAATATTTAGGTGCCTAAAACATGAAAATGCTACTTAAATATACTTAAAGTGTAAATTTCTAACATTAAAAAATGTATAAGTAATTTAAGACCAATAACAAATTATTTATATAATAAAGTATTTATTGAATTCTTGGTTTGTTTTTCAATGTTTTTTTATCTATTTTACCTTAGGCTTTCAGCTAGCGATGTTTATATATTTTTTTATTAAGTTTTTAAGAAAGGCTTTCATCATGTTATATGTTGCAATATGTGAAATGTACAGTTGTGTACATAGGATCCTGGTTGAAATCTAACTAACCTCTTAGATCTGAAGTTCTGCATCCCTAGACAAAAAAATTAACCCTTTGGGAATCTATGAAATTAAAACGACTTTTTGTGTGGCAAAAACTGGTAGTACTGTACATATTATATTTTTATATATTTAAAGTTATGTAATTTTTGGCAATGGAATGCAAACTTGAGGTTAGAATTCAACTCTGTTTGCAAAGTCGTAATCGAACTCACGGATACATCTTTTTTTTATAATAGCGCCTGTCAATATAAAGAGAGCAAGAAATCTCATCAGGAGGAATTGCTATTAATTTTTATCCAGGTTCATTCGTCGCGCTCGCTCTGTGTACTAAATGGGCCTTCTTGCGGGGGCAACCTTGAGAGTCTGGCAGAAGGACTCCGATAATGAGTATAAATTTCTTTCTTGTTCATTTCAGAGTATTATTCCCGCACTAAGATGACAGGCGAATGTAATACGTCTATGCTCTAGAAGTTATCATCATTCTAATCCAATATTACAAATGCGAAAGTTTGTGAGGATATATGATTGTGTGTTACTATTTCACACAAAAACGGCTGAAGGGATTTAGATGAATTTTGCAACAGAGATAGTCTGGAAAAGTAATATGTTACTTTTAATATCGAAAAATATAGTGTTACTTATGGAATGAGCCATTCTCTTATAATGTCGCAGGGGAATTTCAGAACATACATGAAACAGACTTATAGAACACCCAGACTCAAGAAAGTCAAAATAACAACTTGTGAATCTAAATCATTGCATAACATTTATATTCACATTGAAATCAACTAGATATAATTATGTTTACATTGATTTAGCTTGCGAGAAGATTATAATCATAAAATCAATTAAATAAAGCAATGAATATTTCAATATTACATATTACATATGTTATATTAATACTGACTCGCTACAACACAATCTCGTCCCATGCCCCCGCACAACACTCGATGTAATCGGATGGGGTGAGGTGACCGTTTAAACCACTATGCTATCATCACTACAGTCCAGACGGATATCAAATCTACATTACAAGATTCTTTGACTTCTAAAAGTCGTGAGTTTTATTTCATGCGATTTCCCAATTATTGTGTAACGTATTTCAAGAGGCTTTCAACTTATTTTGTGTTCTTACGGGTATTAAGGCTATTAGAGCGGAAATGGTTTGCGATACTTGCTTTTCATTGAGAGGTGTGTCGCCTGCAGGGTTACCATTTTTCGGAATGGTACAGGATATTCTTGTAATAAAACTTACCTTTGGAGAGCCAAATGTCTATAAAATGCCTGAGGTGTTTTCTGTAGTAGTTTTCTACATTCTGCGAAATCAATTGGAGTAAAAATCTGCTGTTTTGCTTTCTCTAAAAACTTATGCAAATATATTGTAATATCTACAATGAGAATTTTGACTGCATGATTGGCTTATGTGGTTTAAAGGGTTGCCACGTCGCTTTCTACTGCGCCAAGTGTTAGGTGCTTTTAAAATCCTACATGGGACAAATCAACGACAAGTCGTTGTCCTGAGTATGGGTGTCCTTTGTGTTCGTTTCATGTATGTTTGTAAAGTCCTCTATAACACAGCGTGTATCGTATATTCCTAATGAGAGAGTGGTCTTTAAAAAAAATGTTGAGAATATTGATCATTGTAACGTTAAAACTGTAAGGGGTAAAGCGTCTGTCTGGATCGATAGGAAATGATTTTTGTCGTACATTTCAAGGTTTTTGGAACTGAAATTGTTACAACAAAAATGTCAAGCTATCAGAATTGTTAATTTAATTGTATTTAAGATTAATTAAGATTCAATATAACCATAGGTTCACTGAGTCACCATCATCTCAGTTGAAAGTTGTCCATTGTTAGACATAGGCTGCCTCTAAGGATCGTCACAACCATGAATTTTTAATCATAGAATTCCAAAGGACAGTCCACGTACAATCTATATAAATAAATATGAATCACAGAAATGTATATACACGCATAACTTTCGGTCGACTGCACCAAATTGGATAATGCTTTTTTATGTCTTTGTTATTGTCAGGACAAGGTTTGTATCTATAGAAACAAAAGAAAACCGGAGGTGATATATTTTTTTAGTCCGTTTAATCGTATACACTGCGGCCCAGTGGGAAGTTGACACGGGCTTTCTAAAATAAGTTTTTCGGTAATTCAGGAAACTTTCACGAAAATCAATATGGCGTTACGAAGTTCGCCAGGTCAGCTAGTATTGAATAAAAAATACAAAAAATTGATAGAGGTAGTAATCCGTTATTCGATATCTCACTAAACTAAAAAAAAAGTCCCTAAAATTATCTTTGTCAATCAATTTCGTTCTAAATGTAAAAGATTGACTGAAATTAGTTATAACATACTAAAAAGTCGTTATCTAAATACACACGTTACACACAAAAATAGCATTTAAGAAGATGTTTCACTGAAATAAGAGAATGGAACATAATTTCTGTAACATTTCAATTAAGTGATGGAACAACGGAAATAACACGAGTGTCTCCAACATGTTAGGATATTTTAGCTCTTATAATTGAATACATCAATGTACTTATTACATACCTACTTTTACAAAAAAATGTGTGTGTGCTTATGTAAACGAGTTAGAAGTTATAATACTCTGGCGTAACAAGATAAAAATTTGAAAAACTAAAATGTTGTCTATAGCTAACTTCAGGGTGTCGGTTTTTCGTAACGGTGTGCGCGCGCACCGCAAAAATTTACTCTCATCATTTTTCCCTAACGCGCCAAAAGAAGTATAACTTTAAAAATTTATGACGTTTCTTAAGAGACCATTTTATTCTACTTAAGCACTTATCAATTGGCCTTTTTTTAACATGGTTACTCTAGCGTACGCGACCATGCGACTCAGCAAATTTGAAATGCTTGCCAAACGTCGCTTGTTGGCACTTCATTGTCTTAGTGGAATAAGAAATTCATTGTCATTAGTTCCAGGTTTATATAATTACGTACTAGCTATGAGGACAGCTCGAACTCGATACAAACGTGATGAAGAATCACATCCTGATATCTGAAGTAACCTGTAAACCTATTACGGTGTCTCATGCGTCGTACTTTCGACGAACCGTTCATCAATGAACTATAATAATAATAAATATTTCGGACATCTAACACACAACACCATCTAGTCCCAAGCTAAGCAGAGCTTATGTTATGGGTACTAGATAACTGATATTAATATATGTATACTTCTTTTGTATATAAGTATACAGATTTTACTATGCATAGAAAACACCCAAACTCCAAAAGAAATATTTGCAGATCATATAAACATGTTGTCCGACTCCGAGTCCTGTTCCGAATGGAACCTGAGACATCAAGTACAGCAGTCGTATACGCTTCCATTGCGCCATCGAGGCACTGTAATGTGTAGAAAGGCAAGAACAAAAGAAGAACCTTTGTTTGAGGTCGGAAGACGGTGGAAGAGAACAGTTTATCAATGGAGGTTAATTCGGAACACGATTCCGAGCTCACATCTCAAATAGAGCAGTCTGACCTATATGACTACCATTGTGATAACCAATCTGCTCAAAAACATAAAATACTTTTATATTTCTTAATATGATGGTCTCTGTTAATATTGTCGGATCTTTTGGCCAGTTTACTGACTATTTTTTATGTCAGCGTAAATTTGAACACCCCTAGTTCTTTGATTGTTTTTATCGTTAAAACAATATTTGAACTGCTGTTCTGAAAAGTTCGACATTATTAGTAGGGACCATCGAATGCCTACATATCAAAAGAATAATTACATTTCAATATATTGAATTCAAGTAAAACAAAATGCAAAAAGTGAAGGTACAAAGCACTACTTATTTATAGACATCGTTAATAAAAGGCAAGAAAACAAAATTCATTAATTGAAATTAATTAAGACAATACTACTTTTTTAATAGTTAACTTAAATTTTATAGCTTGTCACTTTTATATCATAAATGACTCAGTAGCGTCGGCTGCTAAGAAATAAATTCACAACTATGTTAATACAAGCAGACCACCCTAGCATTGTGCATTAAAATATAATTTATATTCACAACAAACAGCCATAGCAGACGAAATCAAGCGAATAACTTTATAATTGTGCATTAAAATAAAAAGGGGTTAGCAGGAAACAGGATATTGCCTTCCGTGGCGACCCTGCGCTCCGGCGACGACTTGGTAACATGATAAGTTGATAGCATTTTGTAAGATAGTCAAAATAAGACTCACCTTTATTTGTATATTGTTCGATGGCTACTGGCAACTTGAGTCACACATGATATGCTTTTAGTACCTCAAAATTTTCATCTTGAAAGCTGGTACATATATATCCTTGGATCTTGTGTGTGAGTCTTCTAAATTGACTCTAATCTGCCTGATGGAAAGCATGAGCAGAGTCCAAGAATGGTGGTTAACATCATCTCATCATCATCTTCAACCAATTTGGTGTAGGCCTCCTTCAGCCCCCTCCATTTCTTTCTACTTTGACCAGTTTGTATCCAATTTTGGCACGCCACCTTCCTGATGTTATCTTTCCATATCATTTGAGGTCTGCCAATTGATCTTTTAATAACCCCACGGTCTCCATTCTAAGAGGTCTTTACACCACGAACCAGATTTACGGGCTACGTGACCTGCCCATTGCCACTTCAGTTGAGCCACACGCTTTACGATATCTGCAACTTTGCTGCTTCGTTTTCCCAACCATTTGTTTCTTTTACGGACTCGTAAGGATACTGTAGTAAAATATAATTGTAAAATATACTGTACTAATATAAAGGATACTGTACACTAAAAATGAATAAGTGGTTAACATACTCACAGATAATACAAAGAAGCAGCATGGTGACCCGCACTATGGTGGTCTGATCAAATACGACACTGTACTCACGTACGAGATACGTATATAAGAGAAATGTAAGACTTCTAACTAATACTTTTGTATACTTTGTTCCTGGAGGCATTTGTAATATGTATCTAATGTATGAAATTCTCGTATCACGGTGTTTGTAGTTAAACTCCTCCGAAACGGCTTGACCGATTCTCATAAAATTTTGGGTGCATATCGGGTAGGTCTGAGAATCAGACAATATCTGTTTTTCATCCTCCTAAATGTTAAGGGTAATCCACTCCTAAATTATGATTTTTATTTTTTAGATATTTTTTTTATGTTTTTAATTTTTTATAACACAGCATTAAAACTACATACAATCTTAAATTTTCAACCCTTTATTAAAAATTCTTGTGGTAAAACAATATATGCCCGATCAGCTAGTAAATATCCATTTATCTATGTCTACCTAACGGCTAGTTGAGATCAAGTCGATCGGAAATTCAGGAGAAAGCCAGACACAGGTCTTTTTTTGGACGGATTGGAAAATTCCACTAAAAACCACCCTGGCGGCCGATATCAGGCGCCCTGCTCTGAGGAGGACCCGGACAGGATTGACGCCGCACCTATATAGACTCTGGGGGGAAGCCTTAGCTCCCCTTTGCCTATCGGCCCAATCTTTGTATGTTGCAGCCTGGATGCAGTTTTGCGACCAAGTCGCCTCCCTACCGCTGATCGCAGCAATCAATCTGCTGCCAGAGGTCCCCATTCTCTGGCAGCTTATGGTCCTAGCGATGGCTGATATCGCAGCCGACGTTGTCTACGCTCGGGATAGGCCCTCTCCCGATCCCGTTCAGCGGTCTCTTTCTGGAGTATTATAGCTTCACAGAAAGAGACTATTCTATTCCGAAATGTTGAATAAGGTGGTTTCGATTTTAGAGATTAGTTTGGTTCAGCCCTGTATGGAGTATTTCCATCGCTTCCAGTTCACTTGGTGAGTAAATTGTGAACTGTGGATCACAATATTGGCTCTTGATATTGCTACACACAAAAGACCGCTTACTCATACAGTTTTCCAGTGGATATAGGAGGAAAAAACAGAGGGCGCTTTGCTCCAGACGAAACAAACCTCACGATCCGGATTGTCCGTCCTCAGGGTTTCGGAGGTACAATGTCAGTAGCTCCGTGGCAAGCCTGTTATTCAGATAAAACTTGTTGATATGGTGGTGATGTCATAATTAAGAAACAGACAAAACATTTCTTTTACCACATCTTGTATTACATATAATAAAATTGAGAAATTTATAACGAACCTATTTCGTGTAGGCATTCTGTTAGATAATCGAATTACCGAACATATGTGTTACACAATCATAGACAATATGGAAAGTGGCGGGAAATTGTGCGGGGACAATTTTGGCGAGATCTGTGCGCAGGCATCGACTCGCATCGAGAAGGTACAGTTTGAAAAAAAGCATGCTTTTTGTTTTTGTTATATAACTATTTAACGTTATGTAATATATATTATGGTAATATTCTTTTAACTTCTTTTATGTCTATCATGTTCGGAATTAATAAATCTATAGAGACAATAAGACCTTGGTGTCCTCTGAATATCATATTAACAATTGGAACTCTCTGTCAGTAAGGCAGTATTTTTGACGTATATGACGATATTAATCGTCAATAATCCTTAATAGTCCATTGCTGGACAAAGGTCTCCCCTTAGAAAGGAGGTTTCGAACGACTATACCATAATGATTAGACGAGTTAGTACATGGTGTGTGTCAAACAAGCTTCAAGCTATCCGGGAAACTGAACTTTTGACGTAATATCAGCCATCTCCTCCGAAACTTGTCCGAATTTTAGAGGCCTTTTAGTCTGAAGAAGCCGTCGTTCTCTTTTTCAAAATCAACAACGTACGTAGTCTATATTATGTTTTGTTTTGCTGTCTGTACCGAATCTTGCGCATTAGATGTGAAGTTCAGTGCTTGCGACGCGTGCGCGCTCACTCCGTGAAATTGTCACACTCTTACTTTCTCGATGCCAAGATATGACCGTCCTTCCTTTCGCTTTAATTGCGACAAATCATCATTATTGTCAGGGTCTACGAACTTGGGATTGTTACCTATACAATATTTATACGTTCTCTCTTTCAATAGGCATTAGTTTAGTTACGATACAAAGTTCTGCTAAAGTATTTGAAAACAAAACCGTGATGAGCCATTTTCGGCATATATAGACCAGGTTGGACCGTAGTAGATACGATGGTATCAAAAAAGCGGTGTGTAGCAATTCCAGGCTTACTTTTAACCTTGTGAGTAAGGTTACTTTGAGATATTCAAAGGATGTTAGAGTAGTTTTGGATCTTGAATTGAATGGCGGCGGTGGCACCTTGGTACCAGGTGACCCGTTTAACCTCTTTACCATAAAACAAAACACAAGTGTTTCATCACATTTTGATACTAGTACAATTACAGAATTCTAAAACATTAACTTAGTAGTCCTACGCCAAAGCTACATAAGAACGAAAAAATTAAAAAATATCTGATCTATACAAATAAATAAAATTGAAGTGTCTGTTTTTAATTCAAAATGAACAGCTTTTCACTAAATGCATATGCAAGTACCTTTGTACGGCACTAACACATAAAAAATCTACTTTTATAAATTTTAAATAATTGTGGGCAAACATTGTTTTCATTAGATTATTCCTGATATTATAGGAGCCTTTTTACATTGTCGTTTATACCACTTTATACCACTTACGAACAAGTCAAATCCATAAAGCTTACTGTTTCCAATACTAGTGCCAAACATTTGTTTAAACGTACGACAGACCGTCTGTATCAACGTAAGCGAGTTCTCTGAAACCGTTTTGTAACTAAATTCTACATAGCCACCGAGAAATGATATACATCCAATGTAATGTCGCGTAATATATCAATTTGTATAGCAAGAGAAACAGTTCTGTGATTTATAGCTGTACTTGGAATGTGATCCATTGAATTTGTAAGTTGAATATTTAATTGCCATTAAGTTTATTGGCGCAACGGGATTATCAAAATCGCGTGGCGCGAAAGATATATATTAATATTTTCGTTGACAAAATAGGTAAATAGGTAAGGTTTATTCTCCTAAAGTTAAATTAGCTGTAAACATTTAAAGTCAGGCATCAAGCAATCTCATATAACAGAAGGTTTTGGCTTAATATATCCAGAGACAGACGCTTTTAATAAAATATTGGCATTCAATTGAAACTTCTGTTAATGGTCAACGTTCAGCCTATCAAGAACCATTAGACTTGGATTTCAGCCAAAATACTTCGATTGGCTGTATTCCAAGCATATTATTTGAAATAAAATCAATTTAATAAGTGGCAAATTCGTCATGACCAATATTAGATTTCTCTTGATCATTGTGGGATTTTCTTACGGTATGTACAGAAGTGACATACCACTTTGATCATAGTTTTAATATCAAATATCGTTTAATTCAAGTAGGCCTTTTTAAGCACTTACATTTAGGAAACATTACGTGAAATTTTACATGAATGACTGTAGTTGCTCGCTTAGAAAATGTCATTCCTATGGAGAAGAAACTTCATAAGTTACTCTTCTGGAAAGTAAACTTATATATGTATAATATATGTATAATATATTACTCTGCCTTTAGGCATATTTGTGTATAATAGTTACTTATGCAACTGTTGTATAATAAGGGGTACTAAAACACGAATGTGGGACAATAAAACAGTATCACATGCGAGTTTTAATACCTTATTGCGTCAAGACTTTAACTACACCCATGATATGAATCCTCCATAAAAAGTTTTGAAACCATAGCCTGGTGTAGTGTTGTAAGAAGTTTATGAAAATTCATAGAAAGTTTAATGGCTAATTATTTAATACAAACATACTATATATAGGTAATAATATCTGTAGGTGTGTTATCAGAGTTTGTACCACTCATTTTTGTAAACAACAAACTAATAATTTAGTCGAATTAGGCATTCAGGTAGGAACGTGAAGCGAAACTCAATTTTTTTTACAAAAAATGTGAAATAGAAAAATAGAATAGAATAGAATAATCTTTATTGTACACCAATTGATACAGTTTTATTTGAGCTAAACAATATAATGACCATGTACATGTATGTATTGTACTTAAATATGTATTTAAATGTTCAAATTGTATTTAAATATTGAAGTTTTTACCAACATTAATACGTAATATAAATTTATAACGTGCGTTGTAAAAAGTTTGATTATTGATTAGTATAAAAAGCAAAATACTGATTAAAATGTAGCAATTATAATTACTTACTGATGTTTTTGGAAAGTTTAAGAGCTGCAAAATACTTAGAAAATGAGAGGTCACATGTCTCATTCAATCAAAAAGTCGCAGAGTTATAGCGAATAGACCGTTTTCTCTCGATACGAAAACTCGAAAATAAGCTTTTCTAAGCACGCCCTGAACAAAGAAAAAAAAAATATGATTTGCTTCATTTGTCGAGATAACCCCTATTTTGTCTAATTTGACTATATATATTTTTGCTGTTGGTTTTTACTTTTCGAATAAAAATGGCGGGATAAGATGTGAATTTGAATATGTAGTAGTTCTTTTTTTAAATACGGCGCTGTGGTAGTGAAAGGCGCATATCCGACTCTGTTCTTTTTTTAAAAAAGAGTTGCATTGAGAAATTTATTACAACAATATGATGTTTTCCTAGCCGATTACGGCCACAGCGGCCAGTATCAAGAGATATTATAGTGCACAAGTGTATGCGCAAACACAGGTGCACTCTCTGTTCCTTCACTCTCATAATCCGACAGGACGATTAACCAATACGATCAGGGAGAGATCAGGCGCAGGACCGACATTTTTATGTGTTCTCCGAGGCATGGGGTTTCAGACCCTAACTTCCAAACTCCGAGCTGTTATTAAGTATTTATATTATCAGAAAAACTCTATAACAATTTTGGCCTGACCTGGGATTTGAACCCGAGACCTCTTGATTGACAGTCGCATACTTCAACCGCTAGACCAACGAGGCAGTTACACAGTGCCATACATTATAACACTCGTATGAATGATATATTAACTCAATAAACTAAAATAATTTTAAGGTCAGGTTTTTCCTTTTATTTTATCCTTATTAAGCGTGGTAGCTAGTTAGTATTATGAATCGATAGTATTTGCATTAATAACTTTCCTTCGTTTTTCCAGTATTGCCAACTGAGTCTACACAGCCAGACGTCGTGGAGTACCAAAGACGTCTGGCTGTGTAGACTCGGTACGTATACGTATACGTATACGTATGAGTACATATAAAATAAAAACTTTAATTCAAGTTGTTGTGTGCATTGATACAATTTGCCTTTCTTGTAATATTAACATACTTTTTTTATTTGATCATGACTGCCTCGGTGGCGCAGCGGTTGCGTATGCGACTGCTGTTCTTGAGGTCTCAGGTTCGATTCCCGGGTCGGGTCAAATGTTTGTATGATCTACAAATGTTTGTCTCGGAGTTTGGGTGTTTTCTATGTATAATATGTATGCATTTACAAAAAAACAGTATATATCAAAAAAAAAATCAAAAATAGTTTATTTCGTTAACAAAAAACAATGTCGTACAATAGAAGTTGGACCCTCCTTTTAAGCAAAAAAAGCCTGTATTAGGAGGGACTGCTCTCACATATTTTTTATATACAAATGTGTTATTCATTTTACAATAACAACTAAAAATTATATAAAATTACAGAAAAAAACAAAAACTAGTAACTAAAAACAAAAATAATTAAAATTAATCAACTGAGGAAAGTTACAGGATTATGGTGATATATGTATTTATATCAGTTGTTCAGTACCCATTATACAAGCTCTGCTTAGTTTGGGACTAGATGGCGTTGTGTGTTAGACGGCAGAAATATTTATTTTGTTTATTTTTGCGCACACCGTACGACTCTATTTTCATATGTTGATGTTCCAAGCGCGACTATTAAGGGTGATTTTCCACTTTCGTGATCTACGAAATGCGCGCGCGCTTTTTATTGCACACCTGAAGGCAAAGTTGGTTCGTGTAAGCAAATTGCTGTTGATAGAATTTTAATGAGTTGAGTTTTTATTTTCTTTTCTTTTCATTACCATTATAATGTGCGACTATCTTAAGCTCTATCTATTGTCCTAGACTGCTTTTCATTATATTCAATGACCTACGACATGCCTACCGTTGACTTGCCTATTAGTATGACTCCAATCCAATAAGAATATTTACTGGTGCTTACAGATCACTTCGGCCGACGATGTATAAATTTTTACCTGCATTTCCAATTCAAAATCATTTATTCAATTAAGACACTAAGTGATATTTATGAACGTTAAATTGAATACAGATGAAAATCATAGATCGACACAAACAGACGCCAGATGTACTCTATTGTCAAGGTGAATTAGGTTAAAACACCAAAACTCACTGCCTGCCTGTGTCGATCTATAACTTCCAGTTTACAAAATGCGTAGGGCCTTATGAGAAGAATACTGGCAAACAAACTCATGGCCAGAATAGCCTATAAAACTAGTCTTGTTTTTCCCTTTTACTTCTGGTTTACATTTTAATGGCTTTATATGATTTAAAATAATATAAACAAAAATAAATTGGCACGTCTATCAATATAATGATTATATTACCTCGTATAAGCAGTGACGAAGTTTTTTTCCATGATACACAAATAAATATACAACTTCTATATTTATTAATTTCTTCTTCTCAGTTCTTTCTCTTCTTGTATAGGTCTTACTTTAATATTACCTATCGGTGGACTTTCGTAGGCATATTCTGATCTTCACACTAGTTTATATATGCAAGTAGCTACAAGTACCAATATGTCTTGCACGTGTACTGTACAAGACAGTTGACACAATCAAGATGTTATCTGGGGCGTACACCTCACGACTCGACAAGTTTCACACTCGTCACCACTCAAACATACTATGTATAAAATTTACTTCGTTTATCTATTTCCCTAAAATTACTCTATCTGTTTTATTGTTTAGGGATAAATATCTAGATATTGTATTGTATTAATATTTAGATGTATCTTTACATAGTATAAAATGAAGTCACTTCCGCTGTTTTCTTCGATCTTTTATACTACTTAAGTGGTTCGAGAGGAAGGTTTATATGTGTAATACATGTATATTATGGCAGAGGGATTCCGATAATTTTAAACACTTCTGTGCGAAGCCTGGCTGGCTCACTAGACTAATAATAAAAAAGAATAAATGAAGTTGGTAGTTTAGTTCGGAGTTACCTACCTAATTTTGAAAATACCTTTGCGTAAGATAGTATAATTTTTGACGAGAGTTGATTAGTAATTAACACTAAGATACCATACTTGGATACTAAGTATAAATAAGTATAAATAAATATAAATAAATAAATAAATATTTCAGACGTCTAACACACAATAATGGCTAACTGAATTCTCCCTTCTAATTAAAACATACAATCGTTTTCAGTCTGAACAAAGGAATGAAATAAATTAAGATCAGGCAAATAAATAATGAAATTTTTTTTTTTGTTGTTGTTAGTTGATATTCAGGTCATTCTGGTTGAACTAGTAGCTAACCCTAAATAATCTTAGGAATAGCAAAGGCTAGGAAGATGATTTATATAATAATCAAGTCTTTTTACCCATTTTATGACACGTATGGATAGGAATATGCGACATTTTATTCAAATGCCAAAGAGCGGAAAAGTAGAAAAATACCGATTTAAATTTTGCATCATTTGTTTCCCAGTTAAAATTTAATTTCCCCATCCAAAAATTAATTTATCCTTTACATCAATTTCATTCCATTTATTTGCCTGATCTAATTTATTTCATTCCTTTGTTCAGACTGAAAACGATTGAATGTTTTAATTAGAAGGGAGAATTCAGTTAACCATTATAAAATCATATAAAACTTTATTTAATGTGTGACATTGCCTCAATAAAAATGAGGAAGGAAAGATGATTGGTTGCCATAATATTTAAACCAAACACTTAACATTGCCGGTAGTTTCGATAAGTCTACAATAATAAATATTATGTACCTAAACAGTAAAGAAATGATGATGATGTTCTCCTAGCCGATTTGGGCCACGGCGGCCAGTCTCAACGGATACCAGCCAACTACGCAGGAGATATTATAGTGCGCTAGTGTGTGCGCAAACACAGGTGCTCTCTCTGTTCCCTCTATCTCATAATCCGATGGGACGGCTAACCGACACGACCGGGGCGAGATCAGGCGCAGGACCGACAGCTTTACGTGGTTCCGAGGCACGGGGTTCAGACCCTAACTTCCAAACTCCGAGCTGTTGTTAAGTATTTCTATAATCAGAAAACACAATACCACTTTTGGCCTGACCCGGGATTATAATAATCTTTATTGTTATAATTGTTATAAATTACCTTTTACAATTGCCTTAAAAATAAAGTTTTAAGTCAAAGGTCACACAATTAGACTAACCCTAACTCGCAAACTAGGTCTTCCTTTGACTCGGGAGTTAGTGTTCTGCTGTTACAGAGATAGATTTTAGGTTAAAAGATAGTAATAAAATTGAATAAGATGCGTGGACACAGACACGTATGTGATTCACACACACTCACACATGTGTGAGTGTGTGTGAATGTGATGCCTGGGTCGGACCAAATGTTTGTATGATCTGCAAATATTTGTTTTGGAGTTTGGGTGTTTTCTATGTATAATATGTATGTATTTACAAAAAAAAGGTATATAAGTATTAATATCAGTTGTCTAGTACCCATAGTACAAGCTCTGCTTAGTTTGGCAGTAGATGGCGTTGTGTGTTAAAATGTCTGAACATATTTATATTTATTATAAGTAATTCAAACCTACATATTTTAAAATAAGGCAAATGCTATCAATATTACATGCCAATTTGAGAGTATTTTTCCTCCGGAAACTCCCATGTTTGCACCAGAATACGTGACATAGGCAAAGCTATTACTACAAAGTAATTAAATAGCTAGGTGCTATATACTACACTAGCTGAGTACCGCGGCTTTACCCGCGTTTCTTGTTGTAACCGTGGGCAACACCACAAGGCGAAGCTAGTCTAAAAAGTATCCTAAGTCACTACTTAAATCATCAGCTATCTGACTGTGAAACTCGCGTCAAATCAGCCCAGCCGTTCCGGAGATTTCCTGCAACAAACAGACAGAGAGACAAAAATAGTATAAAATAATATTTTGGTATATGTACCGTGTATAAAAAAGTGGTTATTTTAATACATATTACAAATATACATTCTAATTTTATTTATTTGTATAGATGATAGGTTCAGCGGTTTGTCTTTCTAACTGTTAGGCTGGAGGTTGTGGCATCAATTGTCAACTATGATAAATAAATGTGTGACGAGCACTTTCGTTTGCTGAGTGTTATTCATCTATAATATGTCGGTATGTATTTAGAAATGATTACGTATTTTCATGAGCAGTTACCATAGTACAGGGTCTAACCAGTATGAGACCAGACAATCATACCTACAGTACTGGGAAAGAAATAATGCACATCAACCTCTAGAAAGAGATGTTCGGCTAATTTCGGCTTTGTATGACTTTTGACTGCCTCGGTGGCGCAGTGGTAACGTATGCGACTGCTGTGCTTGAGGTCTCGGGTCTGATTCCAGGGTCGGATCAAATGTTTGTATGATTTGCAAATATTTGTTTCGCAGTTTGGGTGTTTTCTATGTATAATATGTATATATTTACAAAAAAAAGTATGTATGTATTTATATCAGTTGTCTAGTACCCGAAATACAAGCTTAGTTTTGGCCTAGATGGCATTGTGTGTTAGATGTCCGAAATATTTATTTATTTATTGTTTACGTTCAAGTACCTAATTATATATTTTTTAAACTATCATTGCTAATAAAGAAAGGAACATAAATAGGAACACCTTTCAGAGAACAGACATTTAGAAATATCTAGATGCTTATTATTCCTACTGTAATTTAGCATATATTATAATAAATAAACGTAATACAAAGAACTCTTTTTTTCCTTTTTTTTAAAAAAGGCAACTCCCGCATTAGGAATATACATTCCTGTGTCAGGGGGATCTTTACAAACATACATGAAACGGACACAAAGTACACCCAGACTTATAACAATAATTTACGGATCACACAAAGTATTGTCCCATGTAGGATTTGAACCCACAACACTTGGCGTAGTAGGAAGCGGTGTGGCGACCACTGTAACCACTAGGCTAACCGTGTAGTCAACTCTAGCTACAGGTAATATCATATCATATCAACAACCCATAATGTCCCACTGCTGGGCTCGGGTCTCCTATCAGAAGAGGGTTAAGGCCATTAAGAGGTAAATTTATTTAAAATAAAAGTCATACCCGATGTGTTCTTTGGACAGTTAATAAAGTTGATAAAATCATTAGGAACGTAACCTTCGTGCAAACTTAATCAATGACAATCATTTAAATTTGTGTGTGACTGTACAAGAAAAAATCATGCCTACAACGAAACATTTAAAGAGAATATTAATTGACCCATAACCCGACAGAGTCGCAAAAAGTATGCAGCATAATAATAACGCAATTTTGTGTCCAAATCTCTTTGAAGACACAATTAAGTCTATAAATTATTACACCATAATCGCCACAAGTGTGTAAAAAAGTGTACAAAACGCAATAAAAATCAATGAGGCACAAACAACTTATTAAAAAATTAAACAAAGTACAGTTATCAATTAAAATGTAGTGGTAGCTGTAACTATTTAAACGCATACGTTTTAACGCTTTATAAATAATATAAAAACAGGCCGCTATGTAAAACTGTTCGTAACTGACAATTTCCTCCTACCTACGAAAATTAACCGATCACTACATCTGGGAAGATCCCATTAAAGCCCCGTCTCTTCGGTCCATAAGATGTAAACATCATATTGTCCCTCTCTAACATACTGCACCACGCAAGGTGCGAAGGAGATCAAAAGAAAAGATGTATTCTTGCAACTAATGAAACGTGTCCACTGTCCGGCATCGCACACGCATCCCACGCCGAATTTATTATCTAGTGAAACCATTACATTTCTCAGGATCATTCTTTTATATTTTAACTTAGCATTATTTCTTTGTTCTTAATTTAAGTAATTTACATATTTAGTTGCCAAAATTTACATATTTTTGTCAGTAATACTGTTAAAATTGTAAAATTGGAGATGAAAACATTTAAGAGTAAACCTTAAAGTTAGAACAGTAACGTTTGGAATTAAATGGTTTTTAACCAGCATACTTATGACTTATTGAAGCGAAATCAATTAAGCTTGGTCTGTATAAAGTTGTTCGAGCTAATATTGATGTCCCGTTCGTAAGTAACTAAGTTTATTCCATGCGGAAGAGAGATCGATATATTTTTCTGCTGCATGGTAAGGCTCTAGCTGCTCTCAATCGCTGACTTTACCAGTTTTGTCAGGGGTTAAAAACTGTTTGGTTAATAAAACAATATTTAAGTATTAAGAAATATTGTAAACCTATTCGATATAAAACTTCAAAATAATTGTTATGCAACTATGGATTTGATTTTAACTAAAATTATGTATTTATTATTTTAAGAACTTGTATAGGTTCATGTAATAAAAAAAAATGTTATTTATTGTCTAGTACCTAAGATAAGAACTTTTTAAACGATAGATATTTAAATTTAAATTACAAATTAAAGATACTTACATACTTAATATTTTGTTTGTTTGTTAATATACAAAAAAAAGTCTCTAAGATGTACCTAAAGTTTTTTATTTTAATATCGTATACGATGTTACTAATCTCATTGAGATACGACTCTCATAAAATGTTCATTTAATCACCTTCGATTTGAATAATATAAAAATGTTGATCATTTCTGTATTCAGCACGGGCCCGCTTAGAGGTGCGCTTGCGCGTCCAGTCGATCGTGCACAGTCACCGGCGCAGTGTCCCGCCGCGCCAAACTTCAACTTTACGAACTTTTAAACCATCGAGTGCCTTTGCCCAGACATTTAAAAAGAGCGTGAAAGTGTCAAAGTGCATAAGTTTTTGTTTTAAAGTTAAATTTTTATACAATTGTGATTTGTCGTTTGTGCCAGTTCGATTCTTATGGATGTACTTAATACAAGATATTGTGCTTTTATGTTCTATAAGTGATAAAACAACATTAAAAACTTTTTATTGACGTTTAAGTTCACACATTGCAATACAGGTTGATTTATGGTACGTATATATGAACTATTTGTTGAACTAAGTAAATAATAATGCGTATGCAGTACATGGCACAAATATTATCATCGTTAAATTAGTTTTGTTAACATACTCTGATATTGAAGAACCTTCTAAAGAATGCCAAGAAAATGTATGTCACGTAATGCGTCTAAAATCTAATTGCAATATTAGATTTAATTTCATCCAGTAATAAGGTTTAAAATAATTTTAAGTAGTTTAAAAGTCCTAGTTCTTAATGCTTTAAATTCACATCGATTTAAACGTCTTGAACCCTTCACCTCTTTGAATATGCATTGGCAAGATTACTTGAACGGGTTGAACAAACTTAAAAGAAAATCACTTATTCAAAAAATTTTAAACTGGCAGCATTTGAATTAAAAAAACCACATTTGGAAATAAAATTAAAATGTGTCTGATAGGAATCGCTCAAATACCTACATATTTGACGTTTACTATTTAAATAACATATATTTGTCTTTTACGTATTATTGATATCGAATGAACGTAATTAAATATACCTACACGTAATTAAATAAACATACCCAGAGTTACCTAAATATTACTTTTAAAATCAGATAAATAAGTATAAGAAATAGGTATGTCTACAAAATGATGTTAAGAACTGCATATGCACTTTTATTCAAATATGATGATTTGAAGATCACAGAAACCACCTTTACAGAAAATATGATTATTGGAATATATAAATTATATTTAAAGAATACTTATACTTGTATATTGTAGCTTAAATCAACATAATTTGTAGTGATATTATTAAAGTCGACGAAACCTTTTCTAAAAGAAACTAAATCGGCGGAACACTAGGTACTACTAAAGCACTGTTTCCCAATTTTTTTTGCATCAAAGACATTCCATAAGATCTTAATAATGCTTATAAACTACTATTTTCCTTTTTTTATCAGTAAATTCCGATATATTCCTACGGGTGGTTATGTTGGACTCATAGTGACCAAATACCATTTGCAGTCTCAAGACACTTGTAGCCGGAGAACCAGGTATCCTAGAAAGGAAAGCTCTGAAACAAATTTCTAATCCCTTATTCAAAAACGTTATTAAACTTCAAGCTCCGGTTGTTGTTTTAAACTTTATACGTACAGACTTTTAGTTTCAAATATCACAAAAGTTTGGGTCTAATTTATTTTTAAATCTTGAAGCTGCGCCTGCGCAATGGTCTATTATTTTTATCTTTTTTAACAAGACGTTTAAAAATTTATTTCTAAGTTTTAGTTTAGTTAGTAGTAGTTTGAAATATTCTATTATTATTATATTTAAATGTCGTTTTGTGTTTTTCATACTCGTTTACAGGTTATCATATTACATCTACATATTTTACATATTACATTATTAAAGCACTTCATCATACACAACCTTTAGCAGTCTGCTGGTCATGGAAAGGAGGTTTTAGTTTGATATATCACGCTAGCCAGCCAGGTTGCTATAATATAGGGTTTTTGTTAAGTTTTCTTTCTCTGAAAGGCGCTCATAGCCCAGTTGCACTCGGTGATTAGACATACAATACGAATATGAATGATTATTAAAGAAGATAGACTTCTTCGATTCCTCTACTTTCGAAATATTTTTTTTCCTTTTTCTTAGATCCATCTGTGTAAACTCAGCCTTTCCTCTATTTTAACTTATGTAGCGAGAACGGAGGCCCGATGATGTAGAATCATCACTAAGCCACTATGGTGCGGGTCACCATGCTTAATTGTTGCAGTGTCTGCATTCGCAATGAGTATAGTGACCTCCACTATTGGATTCTGCTTATGTTTCCCGTCCGGCAGAATAGAAGTATTTTGGTCCATATCCAAAAAAAATGTGTTCCTCTTAAAATATTTCTTATTTTACTATTATTGATCACATCCCCCAAAGGCTGGCAATGCACATATGACGTCTCTCACTTGTGTAAACGATTACTGCCGCCCATGATCACCCCCATGGGCGGCAGTAATCGTTTACCAAAACTCTATCTAAAACTTACGAAAGTAATATTTTTCTACTTTTTTACAAATGCAAAGATTTCCTGGTATAAATCTTTATGAAAGATAAAGCCGTATTTTAATACAATTGAGTATTAAAGCTTAACAAATGTATTTTTATCATATCGTATCTACCGCAAAATATTTATCTTATCTTAATCTAGTCAGAGCTTAATAATATAAGTTATCTAAAAAATAGCACGGACTTCCGTTATATGATTTGGTCATTAAAGAGATGAGTTTATAATAAGGATTTTAGGAATAAATAACTTGAAATTTACAAATAATAACCTCAGATATCTCATCGACGTGCGTCTAATCCCAAACTAGATAGAGCTTGTAGAATTGTATCGCAACTACTGATAAATATGTTTTGCTTTATAAGATAACTCCTGCATTAGGAATAACGACACGGGGTATTTCAGAAACACACATGAAATGAACACAAACTACACCTAGACTCAGAACAACAATTTCCGGATCGCACAAAGTGTTGTCCCATGTGAAGATTGAATTCACAACACTCAGTGCAGTAGGAAACGGAGCGACGACCGCTTACTGGTTTATTAGCACTTATTATTATGCCACAGTTTATTTTTAGCCATTTTTAGCCATTTTTAGCCATTTTTATATGACCTGCTGATCCATTGGAATTCACAGCGCCATAGAATTAATAAATATTTTGTTTAGTTATTACATTATGGTGACATATCGACATATTTCCAAACCATCCAGAAACTCATTAAAATATGCACACAACATTTTTGACTACACGGTTGGCCTAGTGGTTTCAGTGGTCGCCACACCGCTTTCTACTGTGCCAAGTGTTGTGGGTTCAAATCCTACATGGGACAACACTTTGTGTGATCCACAAATTGTTGTTCTAAGTCTGGGTATACTTTGTGTCCGTTTCATGTATGTTTGTAAAAATCTCCGCGACACAGGAATTTCTATTCCTAATGCGGGAGTTGTCTTTTTAAACTAAACTAACTAAATTTTATTCAAGTCTTTTATAAGGGGTTAGATGATAAACACACGTACAGATAAATATATATTAAGATAATGAAGTACTCGTAGTAAGAGGTTTTATTATTAGAAAAACCTTTACAATTTATTGTATTTAACGGAACCCATACAATTTATATTTATTGATTTACGTATAACAATAATAAATTGTCTAGTAGCGAAGACTAGTATATTTTACGTAATGTATGTATTTCATATCGCGAGGGATATTTAATTTAAAGACACAATTAGGATCTACAATTTTATAGGTAAGTTACTGAAGTGCTAAATAATTATGCTGTAGCTAAGTTATTAGCTACCGTGACAGCTAGCTATGTAGGTAGAATAGGAAAGTCGATTTCTGCTAGAAATCTCTATAATTTGTAACCTGAAAAACTCCTATTTTTAATCTGTATGAGAATATAGCCTACCATAGATTAGAGATAAAAAAATTAAGTTTTAATTTATTATATATATACAAGAATTATTCGTTTAAAGCTATTATATAAATAGAGCCTTAAGTAAATATAATGTAAACATAGGTTGGAGGTTAAAAAATAAAAGTTTCAAATTTTGCTTCTAAAGGAATGATTTGGTAGCTTTATTTAAATATAGTAAGTCGTAGTTGTTTTTATAAATACTTAAGAAGTTAGTTGAGAGAAGATTTATTCAACTCACTAATTATTTTAGTAAGTAGGTATACCTAAGTTTCTCATGAAGTGAAAAGTTAATTTCTTTTAGACTTTTATTTAATCTTAGAAAATTATCAAGAAAGAATTCTTGTAAACTCCAACCGTTTTGAGAAAATGTATAATTAAAGCTACAAATAGAAAATTAAACATTGCTTAATGTTAACTGAATAGCTGCTGCTGTAGAGGATTTTTGTTCGTAAGTAGGCAAAATATTAAGTACCCGGATTTCTTGAGTTGGTATTTTTTTTGGTTAATTTTATAAAAATGAACCTAAGTTAGATCGCCACCGTAACCCTTTGAAACCGAAATTTTATGAAAATCGTTGGAACCGTTTCTAGAATTAGTCACTGTAAAGTTTGATAATGCCATAGTTTTGATAATGCCATAGTTTTGATAATGCCATAGTTTTGATAATGCCATAGGACGAAACTGGTCAGGCTTAAAGTTAGTAAAAAGAGGGTAATAATATTCCACTATTTTTATATTCCATTTTGTTACACTATCAAATATTACAGTGACTTTAATTCTAGAATGTATTTCAACAACAAATTCCATCAAGTGCCAGTTTTGATAATGCCATAGGACGAAACTGGTCAGGCTTAAAGTTAGTAAAAAGAGGGTAATAATATTCCACTATTTTTATATTCCATTTTGTTACACTATCAAATATTACAGTGACTTTAATTCTAGAATGTATTTCAACAACAAATTCCATCAAGTGCCAACAATCGAGAGTATAAATTACAGTTGGTGCTGTCGTGTTTCGTTGGTGAGTGCGAAGGCCCAATGATCAATAGGCAGCCATAGTGTGGGTCACTAAGCTGCATTGTCGCATTGTCTGCAGTCGTAATGAGTATGGTGACCACCGTTCTTTTTTTTGGGGAGAATGCTTTTTGGACAACCCTCGTGTGGGGTTACTCACGACGAATCGGTCTTCCCACTTAACCCCGCGGCGGCCTACCTCGGCAGTCAGGAGGAGCTCCAGGAACGCATCAGCAGCTTCTGGAGTCTCCCCTGCCAAACCTCACTACTAAGGTAGATCTCATGGTAACCAGAGAGGATCAAACAGCTGTTTAAACCGTAACTGAAGTGATTACCATGACTTCAGTGACTTTTGATAAACTTACTTATATATTTAGAAATGTAAAGGTACAGTGATTTAAGTGGTCACCTCGCAGTTTTCTACTGGGCTGAGTGTAGTCGGTTCAAACCTCTACAAATTTGAAGTGATCACCAGTGCCTGTGATTACTCTCTTGCTTGATTGGTTAAAAGTGTTCCAGCAAACAGAGACAAATGAGCTCAAAGTTTGTATTGCAATATTAATAGACTAGCTTCTGCTCCACTCCGCTCAAGTGTTTTTTTATGGACTACGACGAGCCAACGTATCGCCTGATGGTAAGCGATTGCCATCGCCCACGGACACCCGCAACACCATAGGCGTTACAAGTGCGTTTCCGGCCTTTAAGGAGATGGGTAGGGGTTGGGGTATTGACAATGACTTCCAGTATCCTCACTCGCTCGGTGAAATACAGTGCAGGCGCTGTTTTACTCCAGTTTTCTGTGAGGGTACCGTGGAATCATTCCGACCGGCCCATTTGTGCCGCAGCGTGGCTCTCCCGTGTATATTGATTATCGTGGTAAAGAGTAGTCTATATCCTTCCACAAGAACCAAAGTATCTCTATGCTAACATTTTATCGAAATTGGTGCACCAGTTTAGATTTGAAAGAGTTATATCAGACAGATCTTATAACATTAGTATATTTTTTATGGAAAAGGGGCAAATGAGCACGCGTATCGCCTAATGGTAAGCGATTACCGCCGCCGATGGACACCGTAACGCCAGAGGTGTTACTAGTGCATTACCGGCCTTTGAAGGATGAGCAGGGGGATGGTTGGGGTATGGGCCTCCAGTATCCTCACTCACTCGGTGAAACACGGCGCGAGCGCTGTTTCACACCGGTTTTATGTGAGGCCGCGGTATCACTCCGATCGATATAGTATGTATAAATAATACAAACTTCACAGATCTTACTGTTTATTTATAACTTTATTGATGTTGAAACGATTAAGATGATGGTTACAAGGCTTAAGTTATTTAAACGCGGATATATAAACACAACTGAAAAAATAATTAAATTGAATGTAATTATTTTTATTTTTGGAAACTGTATCTACATAAGACGATTATTTAGCTTTAGCATTGTTTAATGACATGAGGAAAAAATACTGAGAGATTTTATGAATAAGATTTTAGGCTCGCGTAATAAGAAAAAAACAGTTCATTAATTAATGCACATATTAATGAATTATTAGTAAAAAATGTGTGACGTGGGTTTGTAAAAAAATTAAGTATTAAATTTATGCACAATTTAATAAATTATTAGTACCAAATGTGTGACGTGGGTCTGTAAAAAATATTAAGTATTAATTTAAATTTAGAAACGAAATATACATACAATAGGTATGATATATTAACAAAAAAACAGAAGCTCCTTCGTACTGTATACACCACAAGCCCGCGGCTTCGTTCGCGTAGAAGTAGATATTTTCATCCTCTATTTTACCCCCTTAGGGGTTGGCATTTCCTAAATTTCTTTCTTAATGCTCACTTACATTATATAAAGGATCCACATGCAATATTTCAGGATTGTTGGTTCAGCGGTTTGAGCTGTGCGTTGATCTCTGGGTATCTTAGTCAGTCACCTTCCTCTTTAATGTATAGATAAGCAAATAGATAAAATTCAAGTCAAAACAGCTTTTAACTCAATACAACTGAAAGTAAATACGACACCAACATAAAAAAAAAATCTATATTTTTTGTTCCGGCCAATCTCTGGAACGTCTGCACCGATTTTGACGGGAATTTCAATGATAGGTAGCTGATGATTGCTCTGCTGATGATGTATTGCCTCCGCCCAGCGGCTTGACCTGTATTTGTTGTTGTACTACAGGTTTCGGGATTCAGCTAGTTTTTATAAAACTGTTTTGAAACCTCTTAAATAAAGATTTTAATATTATTGTTCTATTGTAATAATTAATTAAAGGTTTTTCGTAATCGTGTTATCTATAATACGCTATTACGGACACTTCACATTATTAATAACCATTTCATAATGGTTTTTTTGTGAAACGATTCAAATAAGGAGTTATGTTGCTATGCATTAACACCTAATTTGAAAACAATATAAATTTGTATAATGGACTTTGATATGGATATGACGTGTGATGGACTGATAAGTTTTTTTTTGATAATATTACAGGCTGTTAGTTGCCTGTAATATTATCAAAAAAAAAACAACGAAAAAAACAAAAAAAATAATGCCATTTAGTCCCAAACTATGCGGAGCTTGTGTTATGGGTACTAGACAACTGGTGTAAATACATATATACTTTTTTTAATACATACATATTATACACAGAAGAAGAAAAGAGCGTACTCTTTCTTAAAAGGTCGGTAACGAACTTGTGACGTCTCTGGTGTATAATAGCTTACCATCAGGCGATACGTCTGTTCGTTTGCCCTCTATATGATAAAAAAATAAATAAAAGAAAACTTGCAGATCTTTCAAACATGTAGTTCGACCCGGGAAATGAACCCGAGACTTCAACAGCAGCCGCCAATGCTACCATTGCGCCACCGAGGCAGTCCACTAGTACCATTTTACAGTATTTTTGCAACTCTTGTAGTAGAATAGAAAACCTCTTAAAAATTGTGTCTAACTTCTCTGTTTGTAGCTACGGTCGTGGTACAACGTTAAAAACCATCAAGTAAAGAGACAACATATAAAATAGTTTTGTAAGTCTTATCTTATAAGATTATAGATAAATAGTCTTAGTTAGATTTTATGTCATCAGCTACCTATCATTGAAAGTCCCGTAAAAATCGGTTCAACCGTTCCAGAGACTGTAAAAAAGCTTCAGTAATTGATAATGTTAAATAGAGAAACAAATTAGCTTTATGGAGTTTCATGCCGGGTTTTCTCTTAAGAATGACATTTGAAAACCGAGGAACAAGTCATTAATGTAACCACGAAATCGCCCGAAAAGGCCTCAAGATAAAACATCAAGATCAATCAAAAGGATTTTGATTTCTAATGCCTAGAAAATAAGAATAATTTTTCATTACTCTTATCATTAATCTGATTTTGTGGCATGATGCCTACAATCACACTTAGTTTTAGAGCAGGTTATCCATAATCTTCTGTATGATGAAGAGCTGGATGATTGTTATTAAAATATTGTGCAGTTACAGATTAAATATATAATTTAATATATAATCCAACTTTAGCTAACAGGCAAGCATCGCAGTGCACACATGTGATTTTTTGGAAACTTCGTAATTCGAGTCAGTATAAATATCAGTAACTGTACTAAGTATTCGTATTCAATAACTTACATAACCCAGAAATAATGGAGCTATCCGAACTTTGTACCTCCAAGGAATTCAGAAACTATGAGTCATTAAAGCTCGGTTTAAAGCACATGAGACACACGTAATCTTAATGGTGATCATCAACAACCCATAATGTCAAACTGCTGTGCTCGGGTCTCCTCTCAGGAGAGGGTTAAGGCCATGAGGTGATATTCCACACCAATTAATTCTTTTATACTATTCGACTTTTATTAACTTTTAGACTAGCTTCGTATTAAGAATGCGGCGTGTCACCAATCCTATTCATGGCATAAGTGTTTTAAGATCCGATGACTGACTTACAGATATTTCAGTGTCCTCACCTTTATTTTCACAGTATTCTTCATTGTTCAGTGTTAATAGGGTGAATAAAAATCACAACGAGTAATGTGTTTAATGTCGCTGCATAAAAGAATATTGTGATCGGATCATCGAGCGCCGGACGGCAACGAACTGCCTCGGTGGGGCAGTGGTAGCGTAGGCGACTGCTATGCTAGAGGTCTCGGGTTCGATACCTGAGTCGGACCAAATGTTTGTATAATCTGCAAATATTTGTTTCGGGGTTTCGGAAAACTCGAATGAGTTTATGTGGCATCTTACATATAAGTATGTACTTTATATTGTTTCAATAAATAAAAAAAAGAGTGAGTAAATTATATGAGACAACATCAGTACAAAGAGAAAGAAAACCTTGAAACAAGCCCTATACCAACAACCCGTATGACTTGTGTGGTTTAGAAGACAAAAACCTTGTTTCCAAGGAGAAGTATACGTCGAGCAGTGGACAGTTAAAGGCTGCTGTATTACAGAGAGTGACAAAGAAGTTTAACCGTGGGAGAGCCACGCTTGTGCACGAATGGGTTGGCTCGACCGAAGTGATACTACGGCCTCAGAGAAAACCGATGTGAAACATCGTTTGCGCTTTGTTTCACCGAGTGAGTGAGGCTACCGGAGGCCCATACCCCAACCTTTCCCCCCCATCCTCCTCCCTATCCCCCAAGGTCCGGCAAAGCACTTGTGACGCCTCTGAGAAAAGAAAAAAAGTGCAAGTGCATCTCTGTACCGGATATTATTTTTATGTGCCAACCAAAACATGGAGATGTTTTAGTTAAAGTAGTGTTTGGAATAACATTCTAATCGTGTGATATTTATACATCGGTGATCCATATTAGTTTTGATTATGAAGTCATATATGAAAATATTCCATTTGATAACATGTTTCGTACAACATACGAATAGATGAAACGGTTTGGAAATTATCTTAATTTGATTGCGATACTCTTGACAATATCAAACCATTTTGTGTAGTCTAAGCAGGCGGTCACTGTTGTTATCAAAAATATCCTACGGTAAGATTACGTAGCCACGACGTTGTCTAGCCAGTCTGCCAACTGTCCAACCTGCACTCGGGCTGGGTGGGGACATATGGCCTTAACCCTCTCCTGAAAGGAGACCCAAGCCTAGCATTAGTACGTTATGGGTTGTTGTTGATGATGATAGTGTGGTTATTACTCATGTATTGGTTTCAGAAGGGTTGATTGTAACCAAGTAGGTTAGCATATAGCCAGATCAATTTATGGGTGACTGACCGTTTTTCACATTCCTTGAGACCCTTCTTGTCCTGGGGAGCAATACAAGCCAACAATTGTACTTTGTGTCCGTTTCATGTATGTTTGTAAAGATCCCCGCGACACAGGAATGTATATTCCTAATGCGGGAGTTGTTTTTAAAAACATAAACATAAAAAACAAAAATAAAAAAAGCATAATTGTCACGGAGTCCTAAAAAGTCCGACAATAGTCTATCTACAATCAATTTCGCCTAAAACTGTGGGAGAGCCACGCTTCACAGCGATACCGAGCGATACCACGGCCTCACAGAAAACCGATGTGAAACAGCGCTTGAGCTGTGTTTCAGCGAGTGAGTGAGAATGCAGGAGGTCCCTACTCCAATCGCCTCCCCCTTCCCTCACCATCCCCCAAAGGCCGGTAACACTCTTGTATCGATACGAAGACATCAGGTGATACATCATAAAAAAAACTTGGTTTGTGCAGTCACTTTACATAAAAAAATCGAAGATCAGTCCGTGTTGCTGTAAATAGCAGTAGTTTAAAAAACCGACTCCAACTTAGTTTGATAAAAACTCGCAGAATGATGTTACCTATTAGTCTTTGGGCGATAGGAAATTGTTTGAATGATCTAAGGTTGAAAATAAGATAAATATTTATAGTTAAGATATCCGTTAATGAAGGTTTAAAGGTAAAAATCCTAAACCTGAGCATTAACAGAACAGGAGGTAGTATTGTTCAAACTCTATGTCTTCGTTAGACCACTTATCAAATTGATCGAAAGATAATAACAATTTTTTGAAAGTATTTTATAATATTAATATTCTTAGGTTGACAAACTAACGTAACATTTACTTGTAATAGTAGGCATGTATAAAAATATACATTAACGACACAAAATTACACCACAAAAATGTCTTTAATGACAAATTTTAAAAATAATGAAAGGATATCGACAGATTTAGTTACATCTCTAATTATTAATTAAACCTTAACATCAAGTTTTAAAAAAAGGATCTAGCCATATAAAATTATACATAGACTATGCAGGCCCTGGATTCTTGTTAAACTTTTTCAGCTATTATTTTTAACATGCCCGCCATTTCTTTTTTTATCGGTGTCGATGCACAGTATTGTGTCAAGCCGTCTACTTAGATTAACATCTACGTTAGTGCGGTGACGCTGTTGTGATTATCGGTAAGTTCAGTAGCGAGATTTTTATCGATATGTCGATTGAAACTGGGGCGCTGTCTTGGTAAATGTCAAAACATTTTAGGGCGCGAAAGGATTAGAAAGTTTAAAGGAGGTTTTATTGCTGATAGTATTAAATTAATTTAGGTAGGTATGTTGTTTACCTATTAATGGGATTTTACAGTGACTTCGTTTTGATTAGGTGGCTAGAATTGCAATATAATAAATTATTATTATCGGAAGCATGTAACGGTGTATAGACAATAGGTAGGATAAATATATATTAAAATCTTAATACTTGTGGTTCGACTTTGATCGTTATATTAACCACAGTAAAACATTGTTGGTGTGACATTTTATTGAATTGTTTTAGGTTATATTTAATGCGATGTATATTAGTTGCAACATTGTTGTAATACGATGCAGACGGGTGTTTTGGTGTAGGGGTTAGTAGTCTAAGTCCAACTGGTTGTGTATTCGAATCTCACGTACGACAGAAAACTGTCTAAAAATTACAACCGTTTGTTCGTTTTCCGTGTGTGATTTATGTACAATATGTTAGTATTATAGACATTTTAAATATTTTTACTGGCAGATATATAGTTACAGACTCTGCCTACTTTGAGGTTAGAGAGTCTCGTATTCATAAAATAAAAATATGATATTTTCTTTTACGGATTAGAAAACCATATTAACTTTTGCTGTACATTGCGTCCAAATCCTACTCCTACTATTTCCTTACCTAAAAGTCTACTATTTATTCAAGAGATCTTCTTATTAGAGATCTATAAGGACTCGATGTTTTAAGGCTGATCAAATTGTATACCATTAATCATAGGGACCCCGTAGTTGTGGCGAACCTTAGAAGAGGCCTATGTCCTTAAGTGGACGAGTTTTGACTGAGATGATTTTGATCAACTAAGCAGAGCTTAATTCTTGAGTTTGAAACTCGAAAAGACATATACTGGGATAACGATAATCATTTTTTTTTCTGCTATTGAAGTCCTAGGTAAATGTAAGTATTTAGTATACTACTCTCTTGGGAGAGCAGCATTAATATATGTCTATGGCACATCGCTAAATTGTTGTAGTAATTTAGTGACGAGCGGAGGTAAACCGCTATATAAATCATTATAATGGCGTCAAAGAACAAATCATGTTCTACTGTGACGTCATATGCTAGTTGTTAAGTCAGCTAAGTACATTATACCTACACATACTAGAAGATGTTACAGATATAGTAGGTACTAGAGATGGTAGAATGGAAGTTCTTTTTTAGTGAAAGCACTGTCGGCAGGTGGACAATTAGATATATGTATTTTTAATCTATAAGTACATACAATAAGTTCCTTCGTTTTGCAGTGATGTGGCCCTGCGCAGTTTATTCCCTTAGTCGCCTTTATGAAACCTATAGTTTGAATAAGGGTGTTGCGGGCGTAGCCAGGTTTCACTTTCGTGGGGGGGG